>CM051237.1:482271136-482287729 GCA_027917425.1 Gastrophryne carolinensis | reverse complement strand
GAGAGAAAGAAAGAGAGAGAGAGAAAGAGAGAGAGAGAGAGAGAGAAAGAAAGAGAGAGAGAGAAAGAGAGAGAGAGAGAGAGAGAGAGAGAGAGAGAAAGAAAGAGAGATAGAAAGAGAGGTAAGGTTAGTTACGGGGCAGATTTACATTCATTAAGAGAGGAGCACAACATTAAAGTGGACCAAACCCATGGCAATCAGCTCGGGAATTTATAAGATCCGATCGATTCCCTTCCCCCCTGGGGCATCCAGAATGGTGATGCCCCGCTGTGTGATACCCCGCAGGTCGCTGCATACACTCACCTTGTTTCCTGCTCCCGGTCATCTCTCCCGCATTAGGCGTTTGTGAATGGGATGCAGCTGTTAGGCCTTAGATGACGTGACGTCATTGGATCCAAGTACACCGATTGGACGAGCAGCCACGCATGCGCCATAGGACTGGGAAGAGGTGAGTTCAGTGATCTGGGGGGGGGGGATTTACACAGCGGGGCATCTTCGATCGGGGTGCACCGGGGGGGGAAGGGGGGGAGCAAAACCTGGGATAGTTAAACCGACCTTCACCATGATTTATTGAAAAGCCAAAACCCTTAAAAATACCATTTTGTGAATTCTCACCTGTAAAATGGGTATTATAAGTATGTCACACACCCCGCTTCAAGACATTAAGAATTACTCTTGGGTCACTCCACCAGCAGGTGGCGACGTTGCAGAGAAGTCTTGAAAAACGAGCCCCTCCTGATCTATAATACCTGGGACCTCCCACTTATCTCCCAGTTTTCAAAACAGCAGTAAAGACAAGGTACCAGAAAAAACCATTGGTAACCCTCAACTGCAAACGAAGCTTCACCCTATGAAGAATCCAGGATAACAAAAAAGGGCGGGTGAAGCGGGGTGTGTGACATACTTATAATACCCATTTTACAGGTGAGTATTCACAAAATGGTATTATTCTAAGTATGTCACACACCCCGCTTCAAACATTAAGAATTACTCTTGGGACATCCAAAAGCAGTGTCCAGAAAGGGCGGGTATCCAACAAGGCCATAATGCAAAACTCAAACCACTGCAGCCTGCAGAACCTTGCGGCCAAACACAGCATCCGCTGAGGCCCGCACATCAACCTTGTAAAACTTGGAAAAAGTGTGAACAGAAGACCAAGTAGCGGCCTTACAACTTGTTCAACAGAAGCCTGGTGCTGAAAAGCCCAGGACACTCCAACAGCACGAGTAGAATGAGCAGTGATGCGAAAAGAGGGAGCCTTCCCCTTGGCAGAATAGGCCCCCACAACAGCCTGACGAATCCATTTGCTAATGGAAGACTTAACCGGAGCCAAAACCTTCCTAGGCCCACAGGGCACCACGAAAAAAGGCATCAGTCTTACGAAAAGGAGATGTAGTATGCAAATAGTACTTCACACAGCGTACCACAACCAAACAATGCAAAACCCTCTCCTTGTCATTCCTAGGCCTAGGACACAAAGAAGGAAGAACAATGTCCTGGTCAAGATGAAAAGCAGAGACCACCTTAGAAAGAAAGTCCGGATTGAAGCGGAAAACCACTTGTCCTGATGCCTCCCAAAGTAAGGAGCCTGAATCGACAAGGCTGCCAACTCAGAAACACGCCGAACCGAAGTGATGGCCACCAAAAAGACAACCTTCAGAGTCAAAGTAGAAAAAGCAATATCCTGCAAAGGCTCAAACAGAGGAGCCTGAAGAGCAGAAAGAACCAAATTCAAAACCCAAACAGGGAGCAAAGACTACCTAGGAGGCCGCACAAGCGAAACCCCCTGGAAAAAGTCTTGACCAAAGGATGAAGCACAAAAGCCTTTTGAAAAAGGACAGACAAGGCAGAAACCTGCCCCTTCAAGGTACTCAGCTGGAGACCAGAGTCCAGCCCTGATTGAAGAAAATCCCAAATTCTGGAAACAGAAAAAACCCGACAGGGCAAAGATCTAGCCTCACACCAATCAATATAAGATCTCCAAGTCCTATAGTAGATGGTAGAAGAAGACCTCTTCCTGGCGCTAATAAGAGTCTGAATAACAGAATCCGAAAGACCTTCCTCCCTTAAGATGGAGGTTTCAACAGCCAGGCCAGCAAAGCCAGCGTTGGTAAATTGGGGTAACGCAGTTCACCCCGTGAGAGAAGATCCGGCCGAAGAGGCAGAACGAACTGATCCACCACCAGACGAACGATGTCTGCGAACCACACCCTCCTTGGCCACCTTGGAACCACGAGAATGGCGGGAACCCCGTCCAGGGCCAGCTTTCGCAACACCTTGCCTAGCATGGGGATCGGAGGAACAGATAAAGGAACCCCAGATCCCCCCAGCTCAAAGACATGGCATCCACCGCCAGAGCCAGAGAATCCTGGGAGAGCGACACGAATGTCGAAAGCTCGTAATTGTGACGAGAGGCAAACAGATCCACCTCCAGCGTCCCCCACCAGAGACAAAACGACCGAAAAACCTGGGGGTGGAGAGACCATTCCCCCCGCGGGAAGAGCACCTGCTCAGGAAGTCCGCCACCGTGTTTTCCACTCCTGGAATGTACACTGTCGAGATGCAAGGGACATGAGTCTCCGCCCAGGCCAGAATCAGAGACACCTCTCTGAGGGCACTAGACTGCGAGCCCCTCCCTGGCGATTGACGTAAGCAACCGCCGTCCGATTGTCCGACCGAACCTGAACCGGCAAGCCCCGTAAATGCTGTGTCAAGTGAGACAGAACCAACCTGATGGCTCTCAACTCCAGAACATTGATGGGCAAGTGGGCCTCCAGAGGAACCCACCGCCCCTGGAAACGAAGGTCCTTCCAGAAAACTCCCCATCCCGACAAACTGGCGTCCATGGTGACAGTTTCCCAAAGAGGCGTCAGAAAGGACCTGCCCCTCAAGAGATTGACCGAAACCATCCACCACTGTAGAGACTGCCGAACCGGGAGGACATCCAGAAGGACCGATCCAACGTCCGCGGTCGCCGGTCCCAAGACGCCAACAGATGAAGTTGAAGCGTCCTTGAGTGAAACTGAACAAAGGGAACTGCCTCGAAGGAAGCTACCATCAACCCCACCAGTCTCATCCCTAGCCGGATGGACGGGCAAGGATTGGAAGAACAAACTGCGCCAATTCCTGAATCAAGAGAACTTTGGCCTGAGGCAGAACAACTCTGTGTTAGCAAGAATCCAAGGACATCCCCAGAAAGGGCACCACCCTGGCCGGAACAAGAGAGGACTTGGGGTAGTTGATCACCCAGCCGAACCTCTCCAGAGTGGACACCACTGTCCTGGTGTCCACCTCCGCTTGACTGAAGGAAGAAACCATGATGAGAAGATCGTCCATATAGGGCACAATGCGAATCCCCTGAGCTCTGAGAAGGGCCATCACGCCCACCAACATCTTGGTGAACACTCTTGGAGCCGAGGAAACGCCGAACGGAAGAGCCACAAATTGAAAATGCCGATCTTCCACCACGAAGCGAAGAAACCTTGGTGAGCCGGAAAGATAGGAATATGAAGATAGGCATCCTTGATGTCTATGGACGTCATAAAGTCCCCCTGCCGCAGAGAATTGATGGCAGAACACAGAGTTTCCATGCGAAACTTCCGGGGACGAATAAATACATTGAGGAACTTCAGATCCAAGATGGACGAACCGACGCGGCCCACCTCCGAAGGAGGGACCGGGCAGATGACTGCCACTTCCAGAAGATTCCTCACCGCCGCCAGGAGCCCCTGCACGGCCAAAGGATCTGAGAGCACACGAGACCTGAAAAATCTTAGAGGAGGTCGGAACTCGAACTCCAACTTGTAATTGGCCGACACCACCTCCCGGATCCACCTGTCCGAGACCGCCTGGTCCCATACCCGGGAGAAGAGTCGCAACCGTCCCCCCACCCGCAAGGGTGAGGGCGCCCCCTCATCATTGAGCGGGCTTGGCAGCTGGTTTGGGTTTGGCACCCCAGGAGTGAACGGGACAGCCACGGCCTCAACCCCTGTTCCAGCTTGCACCCCTGGGGGCAGTAAAGCCCGCGCCTCTGCCAGCTCTGGCTCCCCGAAAGGAGGGATTAAAAGAGGCCGCCCCCCGAAAGGAACGGCGAAAGTTCTTGCGCTGAGGTAACTTACCTCCCTTGGCAACCGAATCCAATTTCTCACCAAACAGGCGCAAACCCAAAAAGGGAAGAGCCGTAAGCGACTTCTTAGAATTAAAGTCAGCAGTCCATTGCTGCAACCACACCGACCGTCGGATAGCCACCAACAAAGCCGTGGTCCTGCCACACATCACCATGGCGTCATCCTGATCGGCAAGGACAAACGAAACAAAGGACTCACAACGTTTGAGAGCAAGGAACGCATCACAAGTAGGATCAAGGTCCGCACATAAATCCCTGACAATGGACCTAACCGCCAACAACAAAAGTGCCGAAGCACAAACAGGCCTCAAAGCCGAACCTGCACAGGTAAAACCATGGCTAGCCAGCTGGTCAATCCGGCGATCTTCGCCATCCTTAAGGGTAGTCGTGTCAGGAGAATGCAACACCACCATGTTAGATAGCCCCAAAACTGGGGCATCAACCTCGGGAGGAAAAGACCAATGCTTCACCAAGTCCGCTGGAAAAGGATACGTCTTATCCCAACTAGACGGAACACCAACGAGACGCGTAGGCTGCTCCCACTCTTTAAGGACGACATTCACAAAATGTCGTTGACTGGGAAACTCCAAACGCGGCTAGGCCACCTCAAACCCTCACCCTTAGGCGGAGGAACCGCCTCGGGAGGGTCTAAAGCTAAAAACTTCAAACATTTGAGCCAATGTGGAAGGGGTGTCAAATACCGTCCCCGCCGCCTGGTCACCCTCAGCACCAAACAACTGCTGGACCTCAGGATCGTCCAGTTCCTCGAGAATCTCCCCCCTCTTCAGCCGGGGGGCAATCTGACCAATCCAATGCCTCAATAACATCCACGTCTGAGTCCGGCGGAGGCGGGGACAAGTGTTTCCGCTTAGCCGGAGCCTTCTGAGCAACCACAGAGGAAAACATTTTCTCGAGGCTAGCCAACCGGGCGCATACCTCGGATTGCGAATCCTCACCCATGACAACGTCACACGGGGTCCGGAACAGGCGGGGAGGAGTAGGGGGATGACACGGGCGGCGAGGGGCCAGAACCCGGGGTGCCGGACCGGCGCTCAATGTCCCGCTGCGCACATGGAATGCATATAATGACATCATCCCCCGGGAGCAGAGCTCCACAACCCCCTCACAGCCTAGATTGCCCCGAAGGGCCGTTTCCGGTATCCTTGGAAGCCTCCATATGGTGAAATTGTGGTATTCGCAATAACCCAGGGATTTACGCAGTATGCAACCCGGGATGCCCCTTTTTACATGTCCCGGGAGTGGGAGGATTTTAGCCCAATATAAGAAATAAGGCCAACAAGCCAGTTATGTTATGACCGGGAGACCCCTTTTAACACGGGTATCCCAGGATCTGTAAGGGAAAAGGACCACAGTCAATCCCAGTGTAAGGAAAAAAGAGAACTAACACAGTGACAAGGAGCAAACAATCATGCACTCACATACTTCCTACACATGATGCATTAAAAAGGTACCAAAACCTATATAGGTAAATATATACATATATATATAAATATAAACAAATATATATATATATATATATATATATATATATATATATATATATATATATATATATATACATAAACATATAAATATATATATATATAAATATAAATGGTATGTAATGCATACAATACAAGCACAGACCCCAAGCCTGAGGACAACCAGCCCATGGGACTGGTCCCTTAAAAAATGCTGTGGCATGGGGGCAACTTCATACACTGGTCCTGTGCCACTCAGGACACATGAATAATCACATAAAAATTAAGTGGCCCCACAGACAACAAGCGCATGCGTGAGAGTACCTGAGATGGCGGCGAACAAACTCAGCGAGGGGAGGCGCAGGAGAGGACACGGAGGGAGACGAAGGGCGTGCCGGCAGAACGCACGCGAAGCGCTCCGCCCCCCCCCCTCCGCCATAGACTGTACAGCGTGGGCCGTGACGGAGCGCGGCCCCGCCCCCTTCCCCGATTGCCTCAGGCCGCACAATGGCGGCACCGCCACCTAAACTAACAGTAGCCACAGGCGCTCAAAGCCAAGTGTAAGCAACACACACACACTGCAGAAACGCAGTGTACAAACGCCGGCACCCCGCAGCGCCGACCCCAGGGGCAGCCAGATCCACACAAACACAGCGTAAAGCACCCACAATGCCAAACCCGCCCCCAAAAGCGAAGGGAGAAGGGACCAAGCAGGGAACAGGGAGACTAAGGGGCACACTGGGACGGCATCCCAAATCCGGATCACCAGCCGGATAACCGTGTTGCCCCACACGTGGAGTCTAGCGGAGGAGACAAGCTCCTAGGCACCATGAGGTGCCATCTACCATTACCCAGCCAGCAACCAGGGCTGGGAGGCTTCCAGTATTTACTAAATATTAAACAAAACATGACTGGGCAGAAATAGACCACGGGGGGGGGGGGGGGCTGGGAGTTACCCCGGCTACCTGCAAGCGGGAGACTTCATTCTTCTGTCTTGTCGCCATCTTGCAGAGAAGAACACTGGGAGATGAGTGGGAGGTCCCAGGTATTATAGATCAGGAGGGGCTCGTTTTTTTCAGGACTTCTCTGCAACGTCGCCACCTGCTGGTGGAGTAACCCAAGTGTAATAATTAATGTTTGAAGCGGGGTGTGTGACATACTTAGAATAAACGATTCCCCAGCATCTAAAATTAATATATTTTAAGTTTTAAGTCTCTTACTTATTCTTTCCCCCGCTGGGCTGCAACTCTGTTCAGGACTCTAGGATACAGGTGCCGCCATCTTGCCTCAGAAGTATCACATACTGAGGAGAGGAGAGCGGGATAAAGTGCAGGGGGCGGGGTTATAACTGTGCAGACAGAGCAGAGCTGGGGTCAGGGAAAGGACAGCAATCCATAAGCCGCCATCTTGGATGTTTAAAGGTTCATAACATGCAGTAGATGCAGGTAGGATGATTTTTAATGTGAGCAATCTGTATGTACAGGGTGTGGGAAACATATAAGATAGGCTCTTATTCAGGGTGAAGGTCCGGATTAATGTGGGCAATCTGTATGTACAGGGTGTGGGAAACATATAAGATAGGCTCTTATTCAGGGTGAAGGTCCGGATTAATGTGGGCAATCTGTATGTACAGGATGTGGGAGACATATAAGATAGGCTCTTATTCAGGGTGAGGGTCCGGATTAATGTGGGCAATCTGTATGTACAGGGTGTGGGAGACATATAAGATAGACTCTTATTCAGAGTGAGGGTCCGGATTAATGTGGGCAATCTGTATGTACAGGATGTGGGAGACATATAAGATAGGCTCTTATTCAGGGTGAAGGTCCGGATTAATGTGGGCAATCTGTATGTACAGGATGTGGGAGACATATAAGATAGGCTCTTATTCAGGGTGAAGGTCCGGATTAATGTGGGCAATCTGTATGTACAGGGTGTGGGAAACATATAAGATAGACTCTTATTCAGGGTGAAGGTCCGGATTAATGTGGGCAATCTGTATGTACAGGGTGAGGGAAACATATAAGATAGGCTCTTATTCAGGGTGAGGGTCCGGATTAATGTGGGCAAACTGTATGTACAGGGTGTGGGAAACATATAAGATAGGCTCTTATTCAGGGTGAGGGTCTGGATTAATGTGGGCAAACTGTATGTACAGGGTGTGGGAAACATATAAGATAGGCTCTTATTCAGGGTGAGGGTCCGGATTAATGTGAGCAATCTGTATGTACAGGGTGTGGGAAACATATAAGATAGGCTCTTATTCAGGGTGAAGGTCCGGATTAATGTGAGCAATCTGTATGTACAGGGTGTGGGAAACATATAAGATAGGCTCTTATTCAGGGTGAAGGTCCGGATTAATGTGGGCAATCTGTATGTACAGGATGTGGGAGACATATAAGATAGGCTCTTATTCAGGGTGAAGGTCCGGATTAATGTGGGCAATCTGTATGTACAGGGTGTGGGAAACATATAAGATAGACTCTTATTCAGGGTGAAGGTCCGGATTAATGTGGGCAATCTGTATGTACAGGGTGAGGGAAACATATAAGATAGGCTCTTATTCAGGGTGAGGGTCCGGATTAATGTGGGCAAACTGTATGTACAGGGTGTGGGAAACATATAAGATAGGCTCTTATTCAGGGTGAGGGTCTGGATTAATGTGGGCAAACTGTATGTACAGGGTGTGGGAAACATATAAGATAGGCTCTTATTCAGGGTGAGGGTCCGGATTAATGTGAGCAATCTGTATGTACAGGGTGTGGGAAACATATAAGATAGGCTCTTATTCAGGGTGAAGGTCCGGATTAATGTGAGCAATCTGTATGTACAGGGTGTGGGAAACATATAAGATAGGCTCTTATTCAGGGTGAAGGTCCGGATTAATGTGAGCAATCTGTATGTACAGGGTGTGGGAAACATATAAGATAGGCTCTTATTCAGGGTGAAGGTCCGGATTAATGTGAGCAATCTGTATGTACAGGGTGTGGGAAACATATAAGATAGGCTCTTATTCAGGGTGAAGGTCCGTTTTGGTCCACGTTAATCAGAGAACACTGCTACACCTCCCTAAGCAGAGCTCATCATGGAGCAGTGCTCCCTCTAGTGGTCAGTGTGTGACATTGCAGCTGCCGTCATACAGCACATAGAGCATTAGGAGGTGTGACACTCACCGTCGTCGGGTTTCTTCACGAAGGTGACGCCATGTTCCTCGAATCTCTTACAAGCAGCGTAAACGTCAGGGACTGCGATTCCGATGTGACCTGCAGACAGGAGAGAGACGTCGGCCTGCGATTCTCCTGTGTGCGGATTCCCGCAGTGAGACATCGGCCTTGTGATCTATAAACTCTCCCCCCGGTTCGGGATGCCCCACAATCAGACCAGAAAAACTCACCTCTCCTCGGTCCAACGCATGAGCGGCCTCTCGTCCAATCAGCTGCTCCGGCCCTGCGTATTAATGTGCGGCCCGGCGGCGTGCAGCATCATCACATCCTGACGCATGTGAAAAAGGATGCGGCTGGCCGCACAGAAGAGAGAGAGAGGGAGAAGGAGAGAGAGAGAAAGACAGAAAAAGCAAAGAGAATTAATAGAAAGAAAGAGAGAGAGAAGACCCCCGATCAGAAGCCGTGGGTGCACGGCAGAGCGCGCGGGGCAGCCAGAGGTCCCGGGAATTGATCTGCTGTCGGTAGTATCTACTTTTATCATGTTTGATTGAATCCTATTCGAAGCATGGTTATTGTGCCCTCCTTGCTCCCTTTGTCTAGCCATAGTAAATGATTCTGTGTAAGCTATTGTTGATTTTCTAAGTATTTGATTACAATGTTGTTGGCTGGCTCAACCCATAGGGGGAGCTACTCCACTACTTAAATGTATAATACAGGGAGGCTTATTATCCAGCTATTGTAGAGAGGCATTGTTTGATTATTATTTCTTTTTCTCACTGGGGATATATGAGTAAGATTAGGAGCATACACATATATATATATATACTTCTTGTACATCTGTGAGCAAGATGAGACTTACTTTTGTCTCATATAGGCTTACTCTTTTTTTATAGAATTAAAAAACCTTGTGATGCACATTGCACTTTTCCACTTGGACACCCTAGATAATTCTTCTTTTTGTACACTAGTCATTATTCTAAGTATGTCACACACCCCGCTTCAGATATCCATAACACATGGGTAATACCACCTTAAGAGGCGTTCCTGCAGAGATGATGCAAAGAAAAAAGCCCCTCCCTGCTCCACAAATACCTGGGACCTCCCACTCATTACCCAGTTTTCCATCTCTGCAAGACGGCGAGCAAGTCAGAAGATGATGTCTCCTCCTTGCTCAGGGGGAGTTAAGGTAGCCGGGGTTGCCCCCGGCCCATTTGGTTTATATTTCCGCTCGGCTTTTTGTTCCCCTAGGGATCCCCTGTTTTCTCTTATGTATGCCTCCTCAGCTTAAGCTGCGGGCCGAGCGAGGGTATAGGAGCACTCACTGTGCTGCGGAGCTGCGCTCCCCCCCCGTGAGACCCTGTTACAGAGGGTAGGCGGCGGTCCGGGTTGGTGATCCCGGTTTGGGATGCCCCGTCCCTGTACATTAGCCTGTAGTCTCCCTTGGGGTTGGGGTTGTAGGGTCCTCTGTTCCCCTCCCCCTCCCTCCTCTCCCTTTCCCCCACCTTGCTTGTGTGTGTGTGCGTGTGTTTTGTGGCTTACTTTGCGCATCGCGGGGCGCTGGTCTTTGGCGCCAGGCGTGAGGTCCGTTACCTCACGCCTGTGCCTGCTTTATTGATGGGGGGGCGGGGCCTAGCGGCGGCGCTTGCCGCGGCCCGACTGCCCGTTTTTTTGTGGGGGTTGCCCAGGGGGTGCCCCGCGTGGCGGGGGAACCCGCCGGGCGGTGTTTTCGGGCGCCGCGGCGGCGGCGCCCGCTGCGCATAAGGTGTTTTTTCTCCCTACTCATGGCGGCGGGGGGGGGGGGCGGGGCCAGCTCGCGGCGCGTCAATCGCCGCGACCCCGCCCCTCTCCTTCCTCAGCGCTGGCGCGCTTTCGGCTGTGTGTGTGATGGGGGGGGGGGGCACGAGCGTCATATGACGCAGACGCTGAGCGCGCCTTTTCTCTTTGCCACTGTGCTTCCTCCTCCTCCTCCTCCCTGGCCTTTGAGGTTCTTCCCGCGCTTTCCAGGCTGCCTGCAAAATGTGAGTGGCCCTATGGGCCCCGCTTTATTGTCTTTGCTGCATGTAATAGTGCCATTACTCATAGGGGTCACTTGTGTCTTTCAGGGCCGTGTGGGGATCCTCTCCTTCCGGGATTATTGGGCCCTTCCCTGTCCTAAATTCCTGGGTTCCTTCCATTTTTATCCTCCCACCTGGGACATTAAAAGGGGCATCCCGGGTTGCTTACTGGCGTAATTCCTAGGGTCTTAGGGACCACACAAAATCACCTTTATGGAGGCATCCCCTGATTCGGGGGCGGGCACCCCTGCGGGGCATCCCAAGAAGTGCATATTGTGCGGTGTGTCCGTTTCGGGGGACGATGTACTGCTATGTATTCCCTGTGCACAGCTAACCATTACCCGGCAGTCAGGATCCCAGACTTCGGGATCAGCACCGTCGGCTGCGTCGTCTCCACCTCCCACCCTGACGCAGGCTACGTGCGTTGCGGTCGAGGGCAGGGATTCGCAGGCTGATATGTGCGCCAGATTGGCAGCTCTGGAAAAGATTGTTTCCTCGTCGGCCGCCCGCAAGGCCCCGGCCAAGAGGAAACATTTGTCCCCGGCCCCGCCGGGGGATGACAGAGACGATATTAATTTTCTTGACTGGTCTGATTTGTCTGTCCCGGAGGACGGAGAGGTGTCCGATGGGTCAGAGGTTACTGACGATGAGTATTCTGCTAGTGCCGATGCCGAGTTTAGTGAGCTGGGAAAATCGGCGGACTCCCTTCAAGCTCTTGCCTTGATGTTGGAGGTTCTGAACATCTCTCCTCCTGAAACGGCATCGCAGCAGGATGGTGAGCTGTTTGAGGAATCCAGGCCGCGCTTGGAATCCCTACGCAGCGGCATTTTGACAAAATCATTGACAAGGATTGGGACAGGCCGGCTCGGCTCCCGGGTATCCCTCAGGGGTGGGATAGGAAATATCCCTTCCCTGCTGAGGTGGTCAAGCGCGGGGCTTCCCCGCCCGAGGCCGGCGCCCCGGTTCTGGGGTTATCAAACTCCTCGGTCCTAAATAGACCTGATTGTTCCACCCTCAAGGACGGGGAGGATAAGCGTATTGATCAGATGACTTGCCATGGTTTTATTAGCGTCGGGTCGGCCATGCGGCCTGTCTGTGCCTCTGAGCTTATGGTGTTGGCGGCCTGATCCTTGGTTAGGGAACTGTTGACGTCTTCCGGACTTCGTCCGGGGAGTAATGAGTTCCTTAGTCTCAAACGCTGTGAGCTGTTTTTTATCCTTTGTATTGACAGCCCTGGATGACACCTTAATGATGTGTGGTAGGACGTCGGCTTTACTGGTGACCATTCGGTGGTCGGTATGGCTGCGCCAGTGGGCGGCAGACTTTATGTCCAAGAAGTCTCTGACGGCTCTACCCTTCGTGGGGTTGAGGCTCTTTGGTGAGACTTTGGACTCAGTCACCCAGGGTGGTAGGTTACCGCAGCGAAAGAAGCAGCGTCGCTCCTTTCGGGGGGCGACCTCTACTGCCCCTTCCTTTCGGGGGGCCAGATCTGGAAGAGGATCTACATTTCGTTCCTCCAGAAGTGACTCGGGGAGCAGGGGCAGAGGACGTGCCCGCTCAGGATACAACTGGGGTTCGAAGCCCAAGCCGGCTATCAAGCCTGCTCAGCAATGAGGGGGCGCCCTCACCCTTGCGGGTGGGGGGACGGCTCAAGCACTTCTCCCAGGTTTGGGATCAAGAAGTCTCGGACAGGTGGATTCGTGAGGTTGTGTCTTCCGGCTACGAGCTAGAGTTCGAGCTCCGCCCCCCCTCCAGTTTTCTGAGGTCTCGGATGCCTTCAGAGCCCTGGCGGCTCAGGGGCTCATGGGGGCAGTATGGAGTCTTTTGGACATGGATGTCATTCGTCCCGTGCCTGTCTCGGAACGGGGCGAGGGCTTCTATTCCAATCTGTTCACGGTTCCCAAGAAGGACGGGTCGATCCGTCCTATCCTGGACCTCAAGCTTCTCAACAGGTTTATCAGGTCGCGCAAATTCCGCATGGAGACCTTGCGCTCGGCCATTCAGTCTCTCCGTCAGGGAGATTTTCTGACGTCCATAGATATCAAGGATGCTTATCTGCACATTCCGTTTTTTCCAGCACACCAGAGGTTCCTCAGGTTTGTAGTGGAGGACCGTCACTTTCAGTTTGTGGCTCTTCCTTTCGGCCTCACCTCGGCGCCTCGGGTGTTCTCTAAGGTGCTGGCGGGGGTGATGGCACTGCTCAGAGTCCGGGGCATTCGCTTTGTACCCTATCTGGACGATCTGCTGATCATGGCGTTGTCATTCAGCCAAGCGGAGTTGGACACCGGTGTGGTGGTGTCCGCTCTGGAGAGGTTCGGTTGGGTGATCAATCACCCCAAGTCTTCCCTTTGTCCATCCAGGATTGTGACTTTTCTGGGGATGTCTCTGGACTCCTCGCAGGCCGGGGTCTTTCTGCCCCAGGCCAAGATACTTTTGATCCAGGAGTTAGTGCGGCTACTCTTGACAGCTCCTCACCCGTCCATCCGGATAGGGATGAGGCTGGTGGGATTAATGGTGGCCTCATTCGAGGCAGTTCCCTTTGCCCAATTCCATACGAGGACGCTTCAACTTCATCTGCTGAAGGTTTGGGACAGGTCACCACTGTCGTTGGACCGGTCCTTTCGGTTGACCCCTCAAGTTCATCGATCCCTACAATGGTGGATGGGGTCTGTCAATCTGGGGAAGGGCAAATCCTTCCTGGCCCCTTGCTGGGAAATGGTCACCACGGACGCCAGCCTATCGGGCTGGGGGGGGGTGTTTGGAAGGATTGCCAGTTTCAGGGGCTATGGAGTCCGCAGGAGGCTCACGAGCCCATCAACATTCTGGAATTGAGAGCCATCAGGTTGGTTCTGTTTCGCTTGACGCATCAGTTGCGGGGCCGGCCGGTTCAGGTCCGGTCGGACAACCGGACGGCGGTTGCTTACATCAATCACCAAGGGGGGGGACTCGCAGCAGGAGTGCCCTCAGGGAGGTGTCTTTGATTCTGGACTGGGCGGAGACCTACGTCCCGTGTATCTCAGCGGTCTACTTTCCGGGAGTGGAAACTACGGAGGCGGACTTGCTGAGCAGGGCCTTCTCTCGTCAGGGGGAGTGGTCTCTCAGTCTCAAGGTGTTTTGTTTGATTTGTCTCAGGTGGGGGTCCCCAGGGTGGACCTCTTTGCCTCTCGCCACAATCACAAGCTTCCGGTCTTTGTGTCGCTCTCGCAGGATCCTCTGGCTCTGGCAGTGGATGCCATGTCTCTGAACTGGAGGGAGCTGGGCCTACTTTACCTGTTCCCTCCGTTCCCGCTGCTGGCCAGGGTGGTGCGCAAACTGGCGTTGGATGGGGCTTCTGCGATCCTGGTGGCCCCCAGGTGGCCAAGGTGCGTTTGGTTCGCATATTTAGTAAGGCTGGCAAAAGACCAGTTCGTGTTGCCGCTAGGTCCGGACCTGCTCACTCAGGGTCGGCTGCGTCGTCCCAGTTTACAATCGCTGGCTTTGACGGCGTGGCTGCTGAGTCCACAATCTTGAGAGAGGAAGGTCTTTCTGATGCAGTTATTCAGACACTTATCAGTGTCAGGAAGCGGCCTTCCTCTACTATTTATTATAGGTCTTGGATGTCCTATATTGACTGGTGTGAGGGTAGGTCCCTTTCTTGCCGGGAGTTTTCTATTCCCAGGCTCTTGGAGTTTCTTCAACATGGTTTGGATCTGGGGCTCCAGGTTAGTACCTTAAAGGGGCAGTTTTCTGCCCTGGCGGTTTTCTTTCAAAGGTCCTTTGCGCTTCATCCCTTAGTCAAGACGTTCTTCTAGGGAGTTATGCATGTACGGCCTCCTAGGAAGCCTTTTGTTCCGTTTGGGATTTGAATTTGGTTCTTTCTGCTCTTCAGGGGTCTCCGTTTGAGCCCATGCATGAGGCTGCCTTGTCGTCCCTTACTCAGAAGGTGGCTTTTCTGGTGGCCATTACTTCTGTGAGACGTGTTTCTTAGTTGGCTGCTTTATCCATTAAAAGCTCCGTATTTTGAAAGGCATCAGGATAAGGTTGTTTTTCGTTTCAAGCCAGTCTTCCTTTCTAAGGTGGTTTCGGCTTTCCATTTGAATCGGGACGTTGTCCTGCCCTCTCTTTGTCCCAATCCTGGGAATGAGAAGGAGAGGGCGTTGCATTCCTTGGACGTTGTCCGCGCTGTGAAATATTACATGGTGGCTACGTCTTCTTTTCGTAGGACGGACGCCTTCTTTGTGGTGCCCTCTGGGCCTAGGAAGGGTTTGGCTCCTGCCAAATCTTCTGTCAGTAAATGGATTCGTCAGGCCATTTTGGGGCCTATGCTGCCAAGGGGAGGAGTCCCCCTTTTTCGTGTTGCTGCTCATTCTACTCGCGCTCTTGGAGCGTCCTGGGCTTTCCAGCACCAGGCCTCTGTTGAGCAAGTTTGTAAGGCCGCTACTTGGTCTTCTGTTCACACTTTTTCCAAGTTTTACAAGGTTGATGTTCGGGCCTCAGCGGATGCTGGTTTTGGCCGTCTGGTTCTGCAAACTGTTGTGGCATAGGTTGTGCCTTGTTACCTTGTTTTGGTTTCCCGCCCTTTTATGGACACTGCTGTTGGATGTCCCATGTGTTATGGATATCTGAAGCGGGGTGTGTGACATACTTAGAATAATACCATTTTGTGAAATACTCACCTGTAAAATGGGTATTATAAGTATGTCACACACCCCGCTTCACCCGCCCTTGTTTGGTACTCTGGATACTCTATATTGGGCATTTTGCGTGGTTCTTGGTTTTATTGTTGCCTCTTCCTGGTCCCTTGCTTACTGCTTCTGTATACTGGGTAATGAGTGGGAGGTCCCAGGTATTTATGGAGCAGGGAGGGGCTTTTTTCTTTGCATCATCTCTGCAGGAACGCCTCTTAAGGAGGTATTACCCATGTGTTATGGATATCTGAAGCGGGGTGTGTGACATACTTATAATACCCATTTTACAGGTGAGTATTTCACAAAATGGTATTTTTTGTGTGTATTATATTAATTTTTCCTTTCTTTAATATATTGTATTGATTCCCTGCTATTTATAAATTTAACACTAGGGGGCACCATAACTTCATGTACTTTTGCACATATTTATATACATGTATCAATTACATATATTTTTTCTTATTATAATTTATATGTAAATTCGTTTGATTAGATATTAAGCAGAGCCCGGGGACCCATCCATGTTCTTTTTAATCTTGTCTTGTATTTGTGTGTCATATATGTTTTTTAATTGTGTACATAGCACCTCTAATACATTTTTCATATGATTATTAGTAGTGTGAGTGCCCGTGTTTAAACCCCCTATACATATTTGTTGCTGACTAGGTTGTTGTTTGGGGTCTCACCTATATAGGTCTTATATTTTGGTGGTGCCCTTACAGTTCTTTCTTTGTACAAGAGAGAGAGAAGAAAGACAGAAAAAGCAAAGAGAAGAAAGAGAAAGAAAGAAAGAAAGAAAGAAAAAGAGAGAGAGAGAAAAGACAGAAATAAAGAAAGAGAGAAGAGAGAGAGAGAGAAAAGACAGAAAGAGAAAAAAAAGAGAGAGAGGGAGAGAGAGAGAGAGAAAAGACAGAAATAAAGAAAGAAAGAAAGAAAGAGAGAGAAAGAAAGAAAAGATAGAGAGACAGAAGAAAGACAGAAAAAGCAAAGAGAAGAGAAAGAAAGAAAGAAAGAAATAAAGAAAGAAAGAGAAAAAGAGAGAGAGAGAGAGAGAGAGAGAGAGAGAGAGAAAAGACAGAAATAAAGAAAGAAAGAGAAAAA